>QXEO01001569.1:0-24419 GCA_007115705.1 Dactylis glomerata
AGTCATCCCACGACACGCCCCCAAAATTGGCAAAGTCTCATGGGTTAGCATGGGGCTTCGACGGGTTCTTCTACTCACCGAAGTCTTGTCTATTTCCGTCAAAGTCCCAGGATTCTTCGTCCGGTCGGAGGTTGCTGGTTTCGAAGTCAGATTGCGCAAAACCCCTCCAGCCATCTGAGACGTGCCGGCTCCAGGTCCAATCTAGCTGATCAGCGGCCCGACGGTTCACGAGCCGACACGCTACCTCCTCGGAACTTGTGCCACTTTGGGTTTTGATCCTGCGCGGCCGGTGCAGTGCGCCAGTGGCCAGTCTTGTCACTTTGACTTCGGAATCACCACCATCTTAACTTCCCGAGTCATCATGTGGGATGGACTGGCATGCGTCAGCGACGCATCCCATCGGTTCCTCCCACGATCCACTGTGGCCGTCGCAACGGTTGCACATGATGTGGGGTGGTTGCCGAAACGTCGGGGGTTACTTCCTTCACTGCTTCCCTTTAAATACCGAGCGCGCTAGTGGCCAAGGACGCATCCCCACTTCTCTTCTCGCCCTGAGTCTCGTCTTCCCTAGCCCAGCGCCACCATGTCCTCCCTCGGCAGTTCCGCCACCGGTGGCGATAAGGTCCTGATAGAGGGGGAGAAAGGGGACGTGGCGCCAGAGTTGTCACCTCCAGCGTCTCGGAAGCGCGGTCGCCCGAAGGGGAGTTGCAATAAGACGACTTTGGAGGCTCTCGCAGCAAGGGCCAGCGCCGCTCCTTCCACTTCCATCACGCCCCAAGCAATCGGGGCTCCCGGTGATGCAGGCATTCCGGAGAAGCAGGGGCCCGGCCATCCAAAGGGGAGCGGGAGGAAATTTGCTTCGGCGGCGGCCGCTGCTCCTTCGTTGTCCCGCCGTCGCGGGTGGCCACTGGGCAGCAAAAACAAGAAGGCCCCTGCTGTCCTCAGGGTTGCTGCCTCCACTCCCGCGAGGCCCCACACGACGACCTCTCCTCCGCTGGGCCCATCGTGGCCTTGGTTGGAGAAACTGGCGCTTCAACCGCCGGCCTACATCTCGGCCGAGGGGTGGTCCACCTGCATCATCCCCGCATTCACCGGGTCTTGGGACCTCCTCCGCCTTCCGTCCTAGTTCACGGACTTGATGGAAGGCTAGGAAATGGCTTATGCCAAGCTGTGGGAGTGCAGCGGCGGCCAGCCCTCATACCGCGTCGAGGTTTACGACAGCCAGGGGGTGTGCTACTTCTGCGATGGGTGGTCGAAGTTCTTCCTTGACTACGGCACGCATGAGGGCTGGTTCATCCTCCTCACCTGCCATGATGGGAAGAAGGACTTCACTGCTTCTTTGACGCCACCCTCTCTGCCTGTACCTATGCCGCCCAGCCGTGAAGGACGAGCTCTGTCGACCTCCAATGTGGGCTTCTCCGGGATGAAGTCCATGTGGCGCTCGCGCCGTGCCGAGGAAGGCGAGCATCTCCCGGGCGAGGGATTCTTGGCACTCTTAGTGTAGCGGTTTAGGGAGCTTTTGTAATCGTCAGATCTCTACTTAACTACTGTTTGTCCTTCTTCACTTACTGTGTGCTTTGCCATCGCGCAAATGTCTTCTGTTTAACATCGCCGTGTGTGATGATTCTTATCTTGATGGAACCACTGCCATGTGAATCTATAGGTAGAGGCTACGATGGCCACTGACTTTGTAGATGCTTCTGGCGAAGTTCCCCGGCTTCAGCGCGGAGGGAATGGTGCCTCTGTTGACTGGCTCTAGGAAATGCGAGCTGACCCCAGCTTGGAGGGGTTAGAGTGGAAGTTGAATCCTGTGCCGGCTCGGGCGAGATCGGAGCCGGCACGTCTCTCTTACTGCGGGTGGAGTAAATCTCCAAGTTTCTAGCTCTAGCCATCTCTTTGCGGTCGTAGGTTTCATTTCATCGCTCGTTTGCTAATCATATCATAACGCCAGCTGAGCGGACAATCGGTGAGGTACTGGAACCGGCCTACTTCTAAGGGCCAATTCCCTTTCCCCCTAACCCTCGAGTTTTGGGATAGCTGGACTGACAGCTGGCTCGAAACTAACTTTTCCACATTCGGTGACAACGTCGAGCGAGGTAGCTCTAGCTTCGAACCTCTTTGACGTGGCTACTCAGCCCTAACACCTAGAGACTATGGTCGTCGACCATCCGCTGGCTTGCCTTAGCCCGGTTCCCTCAACTTTTTCCTTAATCTTCCCACCCTTCGGCCCTTCTACCCCCAACTGGCAGCCTGGTGCCGGTTGGTCTCCCTTGGGCTGGCAGCCGAATGCCAGCCTAGGGTGGGAGCGTGCCGCAGAGTGAGAAGTAGTACTTTGGTTTATCGGGCACCTGACTCATGCAAACTAACGCATGGTCAACAAACACTGCCCCCGGCGCTTGGTTGAGCAACTATCATTTTTGGTTTTTCCCTACGGCTTTCCTGGTATGTGGCCTGCCGGCTCCTACCCGTCCGCCTGCCGAGCCGAAAAGGTGGAGGTAAGGCTCGAGACCTTCTTCATACGTAGTACTCATCCGGCTGACAAGGAATCGATCGTTTTTTGGGGCTGCCGGCTGTGGCTCGGTGCCCGGAGCCGGCTGCTGGTCAAGTGAATAATGCAGGAAGCAAAACATAGACGAAGTGTTTTCCTTGGAGCCGGTCGTAACTAGCCGCTCCGTCATCCTTTATTCATTGACAAGTTTTTCGGGGTACAAGCTTTTGCCTTAGCAGAAGACAGGTCTTAGGAGACTGACATTCTAGGGACGCTCCGTCTCCTTGTCAGAGTTATCTGCCTTGTTCTTCCTGGGCTCTTGTGCGTCAATGAGGTAATAAGCCCCATTGCCCAGCACCCGGCTGACAATGAACGGTCCCTCCAAGGAGAGGACATCTTGTGCATACCTTTGGTGTTCTGGATCAGCCGGAGTACGAGATCTCCTTCGCGAAACGTGAGCGGACGGATTTTCCGGCTATGGTATCATCGCAGCTGCTGCTGATAGAGCTCTGATCTGGCTAGAGCATGTTCTCATTCCTCCTCAAGGAGGTCGACGCCATCTTCACGAGCTTCTTTAGCTTGCTTCTCTATGTACTGGACAACTCTGGGCGCATTGAATTCAATATTAGTGGGCAGCACTACTTCTGCTCCATAGACCAGGAAGGAAGGCGTTGAAGCCAACAGAACAATTTGGAGTGGTGTGCAGGCTCCAGAGTACTGAAGGTAGCTCCTCGACCCAACAGCCGGCTGAGCGCTCAAGAGGCTCTACCAGTCTTGGTTTGATGCCGGCCAGGATCAGCCCGTTGGTCTTCTCCACTTGCCCATTTGTCTGCGGGTGCGCCACTGATGCTAAGTCTAGCGGATGCCCTTCTTGCCACAGTATTTAGCGAAGACTCCCTTCGTGAAGTTCGTCCCATTGTCAGTGATGATGCTGTGGGGAACTCCATATCTCGTGATGATCTCATTGAAGAACTTGATGGTGGATGAGCCGTCGAGCTTTTTGATTGGCTTGGCCTCGATCCACTTGGTGAACTTGTCCACAGTGACTAACAGATGCGTCAAGCCCCCGGGTGTAGTCTTGAATGGTCCTACCATGTCCAGGCCCCAGACGGCAAACGGCCAGGTGAGCGGGATGGTCTTAAGGGCTGCTACTGGAGTGTTTCGATGCTTGGAGAAGCGCTGGCAGCCGTTGCATTGCTTCACCAGCTGCTCTGCGTCCTTCAGGGCTGTCATCCAGTAGAAACCATGGCGGAAGGCCTTGGCCACCAAAGCTCTGGAGGATGCGTGGGTGTCTGCACTCCCCTTGGTGTATCTTCCTCAGGAGCTCTTTCCCTTCTTCCGGCTTGATGCACTTCTGGAAGACTCCTGTCACACTGCGCTTGCCACAACTCGCTGTTGATGATTGTGTATGCTCCCGCGCGGCGCTGGAGTCACCTAACTTCCACTTCGTCTTGCGGCAAGTCCCCAGTGATGAGGTAGTTGGAGAATGGCTCCGCCCATGATGGTATCTCCTGTATGTGGAAGACACTGGCGACTAGGGGATCGGCAGCCCCTGGGTCCGTCATCGTGCCGGGCTTCGTCCGATTGGCGGCTGGAAGGGCTGTCGTGGAGCCGGCAGCCCCCGAGTCTTTCGCCGAGCCGGCCGCGCCGGCTGGCCGGCTGCTTCCTTCAGCCCCGAAGCGGCAGCCCCCGGGTCCCGGCGGTGGGACCTGAGCTGGGGCAGGGTCTCTAGGCACGTAGATGGACGTAGACTTCGTGAAGGCTTAATGGAACGGCTTGCGGATGATTTCCAGTGACACCCCTACTGAGATATCCTGCCTGGTGGAACCAATCTTGGACAGCCGGTCCGCCTCGTTGTTGTTTGCTCTGGGGACGTGGTGGAACTCGCAGCCCTCAAATAATCCGCTGAGCTGCTGCACGTAGAAGCGATAGGAGGCCATGTTGGCGTCCCTGGCAATCCCATTCTCTCGAGACCTGGTGCACCACCAGATCGGAGTCTCTGAAGCAGAGGATCCTCCTGATGCCAATCTCCTTGGCCATCTTGAGTCCATGTTACCAAGGCTTCGTACTCGGCGACGTTGTTCGACGCACGGAAGTGCATTTGCAGCACGTACTGTAGCTTGTCTCCCTTAGGAGAGGTGAGGATGATGCCAGCTCCCAAGCCCCGAGCAACTTGGAGCCGTCGAAGTACATGCGCCAGTAGGTGGAGTCCAGAGCCGGAGGCAGGTACTGATGCTCACCCCAGTCAGCAAAGAAATCCGCTATGACCTGCGACTTGATCATCGTCCTGGCTTGTACTGAATGGTATGAGCGGCGAGCTCAATCGCCCATTTGGCCACTCTTCCTGACGCGTCCTTGCACCCGATGATCTCCGAGAGCGGAGTGGTGCTCACCACCATGATAGGATGCTCCTCGAAGTAGTGCTTCAGCTTCTTGGCCGCCATGTACACGCCGTACGCGACCTTCTGGTAGTGCAGGTAGTTCTGCTTGGAGAGAGTGAGCACCTCACTCAGATAGTACACCGGGCGCTGGACCGGCAGCTCCTTGCCCTCTTCGGTGCGCTCCACTACGATCACGACGCTGATGACTCGCAGAGTAGCCACGATGTAGAGCAGCATTGGCTCTTGCGGAGCCGGCGTGGCCAGGATTGGCGCGGTAGACAAGGCTCACTTGAGGTCATTGAAGGCATCATCGGCGCGCTGAGACCAAACGAAGTGGTCTGTCTTCTTCATTAGCTGGTACAATGGCATGGCCTTCTCCCCGAGCTGGTTGACAAACCGGCTGAGTGAAGCCAAGCAACCAGCAAACTTTTGCACATCTCTGAGCTGGGTGGGTGGCTCTAGGGCCTCGATGGCTTTTATCTTCGAGGGGTTAGCCTTGATCCCTCGCTGGGAAACGATATAACCTAGGAGCTGTCCAGCCAGCACGCCAAAGGTGCACTTTTCCAGGTTGAGCTTCATGTAATAGCGCCGCAGGCTATTGAAGATCTCCTTGAGATCGTCCAGGAGTGTGCCACTCTGCTTGGTCTTCACCACCACGTCATCCACATAAGCGTGCACGTTCCTCCCAATCTGCCCTTTCAGACATCACTGCGTAGTTCACTGGTAAGTGGCTCCAGTGTTCTTTAGGCTGAACGGTATGGTGACGTAGCAGTAGGCTCCATATGGGGTGATGAAGGATGTCTTGATCTGATCCGGCTGGTAGAGCGGGATCTGATGGTAGCCTGAATAGGCGTCCAGGAAGGACAGCAGGTCGCAACCGGCTGTGGAATTGATTACCTGGTCGATGCATGGTAGCGCAAAAGGATCCTTGGGGCAAGCCTTGTTGAGGCTGGTGTAGTCGATACACATTCGCCAAGTGTTATTCTTTTTCAGAACCAAGGCTGGGTTCGCAAGCCAATAAGGGTAAAACACTTCCATGATAAAGCCGGCTGCAAGGAGCCAGGCTATCTCCTTGCCAATAGCCTTCCTCTTTTCTTCTGCAAAGCGCTGCAGCAGTTGCTTGACCAGATTGGCATCTGGCCTAACGTTGAGTGAGTGCTCAGCCAGCTCCCTCGGCACACCTGGCATGTCCTTTGGAGACCATGCAAAGATGTCCTGATTCTCACGGAGGAAGCTGGTGAGCTCGCTTTCCTATTTAGCGGAAAGGCCGGTGCCGATGATGACATACTTGGAGGGATCACTCTCATCCAGCAGGATCTTCTTGGTGTCGTTGGCCGGCTTGAACTGCTCCACCGACGACTGGCGAACTGGCACATCTTGCTGGGCGAGCTCCACGCGATGTAGAAGCTACCGTTTCTCCTCGGCGATGACCAGCGCCTCTGCCTACCGCAAGCTCTCCTTTGCACATGCCAGGGACTTCTTGAAGCTTCCCATGATAGTGATCATGCCCTTGGGCCCTGGGAGCTTCATCTTCAGGTAGGCGTAGTGCGGCACCGCCATGAACTTTGCCAGAGCCGGACGACCAAGCAGCGCATGGTAGGGACTGCTGATGTCCACCACCTCGAACCAGATGGGCTCGCGGCGGCTATTCCCTTTCTTTCCGAAAAGAACCTCCAGCTGCACCTTGCCCAAAGGGGTGCAATAATGCCCAGGCATGATGCCATGGAAGGTGAGTTGGCTCAGTTTCAGTTGAGCAAGCAAGATGCCCAACTTCTCCAAAGAGCTTCGGTAAAGGAGGTTGATACTGCTGCCGCCGTCGATGAGCATGCGGGAGAACCGGCACATGTGCGTATCGGAGCACACAACAGGGTCCAAAACCAGAGCGTATTCTCCAGGGTTGGGCATCAGACAAGGATGGTCCTCGTGCCCCCAAGTGATAGCTGCCTCAGACCAATGCATGAATTGGGGTTCTGCAGGCATCACATCGTTCACCTCTGCCTCATGCCAAAGGTCGTTCCTTTTGTCCTTGCTGGGGGTAGTAAAGATGTGATATTGCTCAACATCTATCGGGAAGTCATCGTCTTGATCCGGCTCGGCTCCAGCTGGGTCCTACTGTCGGTCCTCCTGACCTCCAACCGGTTGCACTTGCGGTGCTCTAGGGATCTGCCGAGCGCGTTACTCCAGCTCTCTCATGAACCGGCACTAACGCATGGAGTGGGTCGCTTCCCTGCTCGGGGAACTGTGGAACTTGCATGGCTGGTCAAGTGCAGCATCGAGGGTGTACTTGCCCTCTCTGCACCCCTGACTGCTGCCGGCAGCCCCCGGGCCTCCATGGTCAGAAGCCGCTCGCTTTGAGCTAGCAGATCCTCTGGGGAACGCCCCGACGTGGTCAAGCCACAGGTGGACGAGCAGCGCCGGTGGGCGAGTCTGGGACTCTGGCCTTGGCGCTGGCACTAGGACCTGATGCAGCACCTTGCTGGGCGCGGCGGCCTTGCGTGTTGCCACTCGGAGCGCAGCCGCCCCGTCCGCGCCCTCCACGGCCTCGGCTTGCCGATGGCGGCCGCTGGATCTGGCTGGGACCCACGGTGGCAAAGCTGCACCACAGATCATGAGCAAGCTTGGTTGGTGCATCTCCATGCGCATCGTAGAACTTGCTAAGCGTGGCACTCGCGTGGCATCGGTTGGCCTCGTCCTTAGCCACCTTGCTGAGGAGGACGAGACGCGTCCACTCCAAGGTGTCAGCGACCTGGGCAGGGTCGATGACGCAGTCAAGCGGTGCGCGTAGGTCCACAATGGTGACGTCCGAGGTGTCCTGCTCTAGGAGTGAAGCATTTTGCTCTGGCGGAGGAGGGCATTCGAGTGGCGGGCGTGTGGAGCATGGTTGGTCGCTGCTTTCCTCGTCTCCCAGGACCATCACTTCGACCATGGTGCCAAAGTCACAGCTTTCACCGCAACTCGAGCCTCCATTGCTGAGAGGATCGAGGACATCGGTTACCTCCACCGGGAAGGGCTTGGCAACGTAGAAGCAGTGGCTGCCGATGTCGAGGAAGGAGCCACTGCCGAAGCTGTTCTCGAAGCAGTCCAAGTTGTTGCTGATGCAGTCGAGGGTGCCGAACCTCTAGACGAGGCTAGAGGCAACCCTCTCGCTGGGGATCGATGGGGATCCTGGCCGGAACTTGACTCCGCTCGCCGCCGCACTTTGCCCCATGGTGGGCACCAACTGTCGTAGGGATTTAGAGACAGTAGCCATGGGTAGGCTTATCGAAGGGGCTCGACGGTGGAGACAAGGGGCCCGGCTCGGGATTATGCCTACTGAGACACCACGGTTTACCCAGGTTCAAGGCCCTCCCGGGTGGAGGTAAAGCCCCTACTTCCTGCCTGCTTCATATTATGTGGATAGTATCGATTATAGTGCTCCTCGAGCTGTTTGGGCTGGAGGAGGAAGAAGAAGATCTGACCCCCCTAGACTAAGGGTCCAGGCCCCCTTATATAGGCGGGGGCCTGGTTACAGGTTAGGTGGCACTTCGGCCGGCTGCCGACTCCTCCGTGGCCACGTCCTTGGCGTGATCCTCTGGCCCTGCTCTGACGATGACACTTTATAAAGCGCTTTTCCCCTGGGACCGGCATCTGGGAGGCATATGCCCTCCCTTTTTCCTTGGATCCTATCGTGGGGAAGGGTCCTCAGCCGCTGATTGGCTAGACTTGGTCGTGGCGCTCGTCACTCCCGTCCTTTGCCTCTGCCGCTCTTGTCGGGGCCTGCCCACTTTCGGCAAAATAGCCATTGGTGGGCTTTTGTCTTCATCGCCCGGCTCCGGCCTTCCACGGTGGAATCGCCAGCCGGCCATTGGCACAGCCGGATCTCTGGGCAGAGCTGATCTCCTTATCTTTAGGTCGTGGAGATTCCTGGGACACCAGCCGGCAAGTAGCTCGGCCCGTGGCATGCCCCGTTAGTCATCCCCACGACATAAAGTTTTTCAGAGATGTGAAGAAGCTAATCTTGTTCTTAATTGGGAGAAATGCCACTTTATGGTGAATGAAGGAATTGTTCTTTGACATAAAATTTCTGAAAGAGGTATTGAAGTTGACAGAGCAAAGGTTAAAGCAGTAGAGAAAATGCCCTATCCCAGAGATGTTAAAGGTATTCGTAGTATTCTTGGTCATGCTAGTTTCTATAGGAGGTTTATTAAAGATTTCTGTAAGATTGCAAAGCCTCTTACTAATCTTCTTCAAAAAGATGTACCATTTGTTTTTGATGATGATTGTAAGGAAGCTTTTGAAACTCTTAAGAAGGCTTTAACTACTGCTCCTATTGTTCAACCACCTGATTGGAATTTACCCTTTGAAATTATGTGCGATGCTAGTGATTTGCTGTTGGTGCTATTCTTGGACAGCGCATAGATAAGAAGTTAAATGTTATTCATTATGCTAGTAAGACTCTTGATGCTGCTCAGAAGAATTATGCTACTACTGAGAAGGAGTTTCTTGCTGTTGTTTTTGCATGTGATAAGTTTTTTTTGAAGCCTCTACTGTGGGGGAAACCCCCACAGCCATTTTCCATTTTCCATTAACTCAAAACAGGACTATGTACATGCATATTTATAGAAATAAGTACAAACTAAAACTAAGGCAGACTATCAATCCATGAAAGAAGTTTATGTACAGTGTCATCTTTCACCCTATGCTTAAGCATGGTGACCTCATGAATGAAGCTAGATTTCCATCTCCTGAAGGTTGGCCTGATGCTCTTAAAAATCCATCCATTTCTTTGCTTCCAAATACACCAACAAGTGAGTATGACAATCTCTGAGAAGCAAGGCCCTATAAAGGACCTTTTGGCCAACAAGATGGACTCCATTGTATTTCTAGGATTCCATGGGATCTGTAAATAGTTCCAGATTCAAATACTGAAACAACAAGTGAAAAAAAGGTGTCTCCAGTCTTCAAGGAAATTGCTGTGACAGAGAATGCAGCTGTGATTAACTGTGACATGCCAGTGGCACCTCAAAAGCATGTCTTTCGTGTTGATCCTATCATGCAAAACTAACCAAGCAAAGAATTTGTGCTTGGAATTGCATTTACTTCTCCATATCCAGCAAGAAGGTTGATGGATCTCTAGGTGCTTAAAAGCATGCAAATAAACTTTGCTTGGCCTAAAACCCCTAGGGTTCAGCTTGACAATCCATTTGTCATCAGCTTCAGGATTTAGAGCAACATCACTGATGAACTCCATCATTTGCTAAAATTCTTGGTGTGCTTCAATAGATAAAGGCAAGTGGAAATTATCCAACACAGAGTCTTTCTCTAGAAATTCTTTCACTGACTGTAACTTATCTCTAACAAAGGAGAAAAGTCTTCGAAAAAAACTATCAAGTAACTGATTATTCCAAGAGTCAGACCAGAAGAGAGCAGATGAACCATTTCCAACATTAACTGAGGAGATTGCTCTATAATCATCTGCAAGGGAGATGATATTCTTCCACCAAGGGGAACCAGAGAGAACAACTGCATGGGGAACAGCATGGTAATAGTATGCATCTCTTACCAGATGAACCCAAGGGATATCTTCATTGTTGTAAAAATTATGCAGTTGCTTGAGAAGAAGGGCATTGTTTTGGACTTGTAAGTTAATAATTCCTAGACCACCCTTATTCTTAGGCTTACAGACCATGTCCCATGCAGCTAAAGAATTTACCTTGTCTTTGTCTTTTCTCTTCCAAAGGCAGTGTCTTCTTGCCCTATCAATGACAAGGATCAAACCAGGGAGCAGCTTCAATGTGAGCATGAAGTAAGTTGGCAGAGAAGAGAGGACAGAGTTGACAAGAACCAATCTATCACCATATGATAGAAAGGAGGTAACAGCAGACAACCTTCTCTCAACTCTATTAATCAGAGGAGACAAATATCTGATAGAAGGCTTTGTAGTCCCCATCGGCAAACCCAAATTGGTGAAAGGCATTGTTCCCAGCTGGCAAAGAAATTCCTGAGAGAGGAAAGCAGCCTCATCCTGAGAAAGGTTAATTGGGATTAAGGAGGATTTATGATAATTTACTCTTAAACTAGTGAAAGCTACATATTGCTCTAGAATTCCTTTGAAAATCCTCAGTTGTTCAACATCAGCAGGTAAAACTACAATAGTGTCATCAGAATACTATGATAAGTTTAGACCTTACATTTTTTATTCTAAAGTTACTATTCATACTGATCATGCTGCTATTAGATATCTTATGTCAAAGAAGGATACTAAGCCTAGGCTTACTAGATGGGTGTTGCTTTTACAAGAGTTTGATTTGCATATTGTAGATAGGAAAGGTGCTAAAAATCCTGTTGCTGACAATTTGTCTAGATTGGAAAATATTTCTTTTGATCCTATTCCTGTTAATGATAGTTTTCCAAATGAACAGTTGGCTGCAATAAATGTAACTTCACGAGAAAATCCATGGTATGCTGATTATCCTAACTTTATTGTTTCCAAGTACTTGCCTCCAACTTTACAGCTCAGAAAAGAAGAAAATTCTTTTATGATTTGAGGCTTTTTTTTTGGGATGACCCACACTTATATAAAGAAGGAGTTGATGGTATTATGCGAAGATGTGTTCCAGAGTATGAGCAACAAGAAATATTGAGAAAATGCCATGGTAGTGCTTATGGAGGACATCATGATGGAGATAGAACTGCACAAAAGGTCCTACAATCAGGTTTTTATTGGTCAACCCTTTTAAAAGATGCTAGAAGGTATGTTTTATCCTGTGATGAATGTCAAAGAGTTGGTAATATTTCTAGATGTAATGAAATGCCTATGAGTTACACTCTTGTTATTGAACCATTTGATTGTTGGGGATTTGACTTTATGGGTCCTTTTCCTCCTTCAAAAGGATATACTCATATACTTGTTGCTGTAGATTATGTTACCAAGTGGGTAGAAGCCATACCTACAAAGAGTGCCGATGGTGAGACCTCGTTAAAAATGCTTAAGGACGTTATTTTTCCTAGGTTTGGTGTGCCTAGATATCTTAGGACTAATGGAGGTTCTCATTTTATTCATGGTGGTTTTAGAAAAACTCTTGCTAGATATGATGTTAATCATAGAATTGCTTCTGCTTATCATCCCCAAACTAGTGGGCAGGTAGAGCTTTCAAATAGAGAGATCAAGTCTATCTTGCAGAAGACTGTCAATAGATCTTGGAAAAACTAGGCTAGCAAGTTAAACGATGCTTTATGGGATTATAGAACTGCTTATAAGAACCCCATGGGCATGTCTCCATACAAGATGGTTTACGGAAAAGTATGTCACTTGCCCTTAGAATTAGAACACAAAGATTTTTGGGCAGTGAAAGATCTTAATAGGGATTTTAAACTCGCTGGTAAGAAAAGGTTGCTTGATTTGAGTTCTCTAGATGAGTGGAGAAACGAAGCTTATGAGAACGCCAGGCTTTTCAAAGAGAAAGTCAAACAATGGCATGATAAGAGAATTCTTAAGAGAGAGTTTTATGTTGGTGAGAAAGTTCTATTGTATAGGTCTCATCTCAGATTTTTTGCAGGAAAATTACTCTCGAAATTGGAAGGACCCTATGTTATTGAAGAGGTGTACTGCTCAGGTGCGATAAAGATTGCTTCATGCTCAGATGCGATAAAGATTGCTTCATTAAAAGATAACACTACATAAGTGGTGAATGGTCAAAGACTCAAACATTATATTGCTAGAGATTCTTATAATGAAGATGTTGATGTTATTCAAATAGTTTCTCTAGAAGAATTCATCCAGGACAATATGCAGGAACCTGCAGAATTCATTTTCGAATAGGTAACAGTTCTAGTCAGAAAAGGTTCACGTTAAACTTTTCCATTAATATTTTTGTTTTTTTATTAAATATGAAAAATCATGAGACGAAAACGGGCAGGAGACGGAGTCCGGTGGCTCCTCACCACTAGGGGGCGCGGGCCCACTCCAGGCCGCGCTGCCCTATGGTGAGACCACCCCAGAGCTTGTTTCTGTCCTGGTTTCCTCCTGTGATTTTGCTTCGGTGTTTAATTTTCGCCTATATAACCCCCTGAACTGCTCGAGGTTTGTATATCATGTTTTCGCAGTGTTTTCATTTCGAGCTGTTTCTGTCAGGGGATTGTTCTCAGCTTTGGAGTTACAATGTCTTCGTCTGGTCCATCCGAGGAGAACTCTCTTGCGGACATCATTAATCCGTACATGAGGGAGCTGAAGATGCATCCAAAGGAGTTGTCACTCAGGGATGGGGAGTTGCAGATTGAAGATGTCCAGGGCCCTATGGGAGAAGGGAGTCTTGAAGCCAGGATGGAAGCGCTGGAACAAGAATTTTTTAAATATAAGAAGATGGCAGAACACGAAGTGGACATCATCCATAGGATTAATCAAGAGCTTGTCGCCAAGCACAAGAAAGAGACTGAAGAGCTCTGGAGTGACATCTTTTCACTCCATGAGACCACTAACATATTACAAGCACAACTCTACAACTTGCAGAACCAAAACTATGAGTATGAAGCTAGGTTTAAACAGATGAGTGATGCTGCAAGTTTCAGGATATTGGAGACCAAGACATCCTTCCTTGACGGGGAACCTCTGCCTTGGAAGTCTGATGATGATAAAGACTCGCCACCACCACCGAAGGAGTAATTTGTCATTGGTATTAGCATCCCCTTGGCTTGTTCCAAGCTTGGGGGAGTGCCGTGGTATCACATCATTATCTTTTGCTCATTTACTTTTCAAGTAGAGTCGTATCATGAATAGAGAAGTTATCTTATAGAATAGTTTACAGTGTGGAAGTATCCTCCTTAGTTGGTTATCTATATATCCCTTGGTGTGAGTTGCGGTAATTGTCGATGGATTTTGTGTCGCAAGAACATGGGGTACCACGCGATGGACCCAAAGATTCGAACGAAGGGGGCTGAACGTGGGAGATCTTGGATCGCAACAAAACACGGTGACGGAAGCCTCGAGTTGTCGAACGCACAACGCACTGCAGAGATAGACACCGAGCTTTACCCAGGTTCAGGGCCCTCGTGGTGAGGTAAAACCCCTACTTCCTGCCTTCTTGTATTATAACGCGATACCTCGCAAGGAGTACAAGGTCTTGGTTACAGAGCTCTAACTGGTCGGAGGTAGAAGAACCAACTTAGCCTAGCTAGGAGCCTGGAGATAAAGATTTGATCCCCTCTAAGGGGTGGCCTCCCCTCCTTTTATAGCGCCCAGGTCCTCTTTCCCCTTATCATCTTTGGGAGGGGGTTGCCACATACGGCCAAGGAGGGAGGACAGCTGTAATCTTGACATTCTTCCATGGACGTAGTCTTTGTAGAGTAGTGGCGCCGATCCACATGAGTGGGTGGGGGAGGCTGACGTCCTCCTCTGGTGCCCTGCACCGTCCACCCTATTTTTAGGGGGGTGGCCAACAACCACTATGCCGCTTTATGCAGGCACGGCGAAAGGTGGTCTCCTCCCTATCAGGGGTAGCGTGGATGGTACGCAGTCTTCTGCTCTTATCTTCTTGCTCTGCACGAAAGCGTGCCAAGCTAACGTGGACGTGGTCCCTTCCCTCATGAGGAATGGCTTGTGAGGAGGTCTTTTGGTCCTTAGCAGTTTTAGTTGTCGTTCTCCTTATGAGGCGCCACCTCATGAGGGTCTTCTCTGTTGGGCTTCAGTCGTCATTCCACCCCTGAGCCAAAGCTGGGCCTGTTGAAGGGGCCTAGGAGCAGGTGGGCCGGGATACCCCGGTATCCAGAACACCGACAGTAGCCCCCGGGAGCCTGGCCTGTGAACATGCCCCCGGAAGCTGCTGGGCCCTCCAACGGCATGCGTCAACACATGGTCAGAGGACCATGTGAAAATGCAGAGGCCGCGGACGCGTGGCGCGACCGCAGCTGGTGAGATGAAGCAGCGGGTGACGCAGCAGTCCCCGAGGCGTCAAACTGTCATGATGGCGCGTCGCTTTGCTGCAGAGTGCTATGCCAATGCTTTGATTCCCGCGCTGAGATTTGACGCTTCGACGCCGGCTGCGCCCTCTAAATGCAGCCTCCTCGACACCTCCGGCACCTCACCCTCTTCCTCCAGTGCTACTACTTCCTCAATGCTCCCCAAGCAATGGAGCTCAGGGGTGAAGCGCCGCGGGCGCCCCCCGGGCAGCAGGAACAAGGCAAAGATCACCGCCCGATGGACGCCCGGTGCCGGAGGCTGATACGTTGCAAACGTATCTATAATTTTTGATGTTCCATGCTTGTTTTACACTAATTGCTATATGTTTTGTCTACACTTTGTGGCACTTTTATGATTTATTTGGACTAACCTACTAATAGTCGCAAAAGTGCACAATGTTCTTGTTTTACACTTTGATGTGTAGGAATTACCAAGAATACAAGTGAAAACCTTGTTGGAGTCAAATTGGGACTTTCCAGAAATCTATGGCAAAACTCTTTTTGAAGATGGTGACGTTATGGATCGAAGACGGCGTCAAACGGAAAGCTCTTCAATTACAAAGTTGTAGGGAATTTCACAGTGAACTTTCTGGACATCAAATTCACCCAATTCTGAGTCCGGAAGGCATGATGCCGGTGGCGAGGGAGTCCCCTGCACCGGCGTCGGCGCTGCCATCATAGTCCGCGCCCCTTGCTCCTCATCTCTGTCATCTTCACCACTATCTCCATCACCAACTCCTCCTATTATGCAGTGGTTCATCCTCCCACACACCTCTGTACCGTCCTATGTAAACATGGTGTTTGATGCTATAATATTTATCCTATGGTCTATGTCATGTTTGCATAGTTTATTTGTTCTTAGATTGATTTGTTGAATGTCTTTGGTTCATTAGAGTTGTATGTTGATATGGTACTGTCCTTTGGTGTCCATTATATTTATGCGCGCATGGATTAAACATCTTAGGGTTAGTAGTATGTGCAAAAGGAAGGGGGTAGTTCTGCTGGAGTGACAGAAACCTGATGATGCGAACCGAAACATTGCACATATGGGAGTAAGAGGACCATTAACTTAAGGCTATGGTTAGGGAAACCTTAATGCATTATTAGTATTTGTGGATGCTTGCTAACAATCCAATCATATAGTACTTGTATTTCCATGTAGTGAAGTGCTTGTATATTTAGCCTCTCCCACATAGAAAACTGCATCGAAGACAATGAACCTGATTTATTCACTAATTGAACTTAGACAAAGCCACCACTATTACCACCACTTTTCTGCACTCATGGTACTATTAGTTCATGGTTACTTAATATATTTTATTGCTGCAGCACTAACAATTACTTTCTTGTATTTATTATCTTGCAAAGCTATCTCTCATACCCGTATTGTTGCTCTAGTTTTATTTCCTAGATGATGCAAACGTTTAGTGTGTGTAGAGTTGTATCAGTGGTTGATAGAACTTGAGAGAACATATATTCTACCTTTAGCTCCTCGTTGAGTTCAACACTCTTACTTATCGAAAAGGCTACACACGATCCCCTATACTTGTGGGATATCAAGACCTTTTCTGGCGCCGTTGCCGGGGAGCAATAGCGTGTTGGTGAATATTCTTATGTGCACTTGTTTGCTTTATCTCTAAATAGTTTTTACTTCTAGTTTTAAGTTGTTCTCTATCTTATATGGATAGGAAATGCGAATTACAAAATAAATTAGTTGTACTTGTTACCTAAAAACATTTTTAAAAAGGAAAGTGATTGGAAAGATGAGTAATGGTTAAGTGGGGGTCGACCTTGAACACTTGTGTTCATGCCTATGAAACTGAAACAAATCTTTCCATGGAAGCTTTTTAGTTAAAAACTTGTGTATATTGTATATATTCCTCTGTAGCATAAAAGTAGAGTGATAATTGTAGTTCCTAGTTACTTGGAAGTTGATAGTTTTGCTTTGCTGTCCAAAAACAGATTTTCTGTGCTTCACCGTATAAAATGTTTAAAATCATTAGAACGTGATATTGACCTGAAATTTCTCAAGTGCAAAGTAATGCTTATTGTCTTTCTTTCATTAGACTAACTTTTTCTGATTTGAGTTACGTAGCTGTCTCAAAAAATTCGATTTTCACCGACTGTTCTATTTAGACAGATTTTTGTGCTTCACTATAAAAAATCATGAAAAAACTCAGAATAGTGTTTTGATCTGAATTTTGTGTGTGCATAAACCTGAGATTATGATCTGTCTTTCTTTAGTTTGGAGTTTTTCGATTTGAGCTACCTAACTATCTTATTGAGTGTCATCTTAATGGACTGTTCAGTTTTGATAGATTTCTTAGTTTATTCAATATTGTACTTGGTGTTATTAGTTTCATTAGTTTTTAGACGGACGACGGAAATCATGAATACCTTAGTATATATAGTGGCTAATGTTGAGTTTATATTTTGAAACTTTTCAATGCTTGAACATGAGTGGATTTTACTTAATGAGTACTAACCCTACTAATGAGTTTTGTGAAGTTTTATGTGGATGTAGCTTATAAGTTCTAATCAATATAGTGATATGAGATGAACAAGAAGACATAAGAGCTCAAGCTTGGGGATGTTTAGGTGCATCCCAAGAACATTTCCAAGAAGATACAATCATCTAAGCTTGGGGATGCCCGAGTCATCCCCCTATTCATCAACTAACATGAGGTTGTCTCCTTCATACTCTATATTACGCATCCACATGATATGTATTGTGTTAACTTGTATATTAATTGCTTTTATATGTCTTGGTTTTATTTTCTTTAATTTTATTAGGCTCTTTATTTTGTTTTTACTGCTTCTTTACTTTCACTTATAAATTGAAAACAACAAAAATAGTTCCTTTTGTTTTGCTTCTTTGTTTAGTTCTCTACTTTGCGCCTAGCTCAAAGGCGTTATAGAAAAGCACTCTTGGGAGATAACCCATTGTTTTATTTTTAGTAATTTTTCTTTTATTTGAGTCTTGGAAGTTATTACTACTGTAATAACTGCTCCTTATCCTTTTTATTTCATTGTTGTGCCAAGAAAAATCTCTAATTTGAGGGAGGTAAGATTTGGGGAAGTTGCTGTCCTGAAACAGATTTCGGTGCTGCACCGTAAAAATTCATGCAAATTCTCAGTATATCTTTTTGACCTGAGATTACTTGGTCATATGCCCCAGGTTATTTCCAAACTTTCATTAGTTTAACACTTTTTTATTTGAGCAATAGAAAACCCTCTAAAAATTAAACCTTTGTCAGCTGTTCTGTTTTGACAGATTTCTGCCATTATTTGTGTTTGCTGCTTGATCGCTTTCTTTTTGAGTTCTTTTGATCACGGAACTTTTGGGGAAGTTTCTACAGTAGTATATACTTTATATGTGGTGGTTTTGAGTTGAAACCTAAAACAAAAAGGGTTGATTCATTATTATGCTTACACTAATGTTGCTAATAGAATTGTGTTGAGTTTTGTATGAAGGAAGTTTTCAAGTGTAGGGATTGGAGAATGATGAGATGAGGTGAAGAATGGACAAAACCATGAGAAAGGAGGGATCTGTGGAGGTCTTGTTGCTTCACGCTTATTAGCTTTGCATGGTTTAGTGCCTCATATTTTAGATCTACAGTTCCCTGTTGAGAAACTTGATCTTAATTCCAAGCTGCATCATAAGTATGTTTCTCCTCTTTCCTGTTTGAATAACTTGACGTTTGAGATAACCTTCTTCAAGAAATCTACCTGGAAGGTAATTAAGACTGATCGATCAGTCCATCTGCCTGCACCTTGTTTGTTTAACCTTGATCGCAGGAACGGATGGTCACTCATAGAGGGTGAGATCGACGCATACATGGAAGAGCACCCGCAGCCCGTGCACAATGAAGAGGCGACCGAGGAGTTGGTCCAGCCTTCTAACATTGCGGAGTTTCTATATCAGCAACCTTATTATGAATATATGCCATCTGCTTCATCTTTACAAGGGCCAGACTATGACTATGCCAATGATGACCCACCGGCATGGGGCATGTTTTCGAGACGACATTGATCTCCACTTAGGACAAAAGCCTAAGCTTGGGGGGAGTTACGCCGATGGTTCACTCATCTACATATTATATTTTGTCGGTCCTATGTATATCCATGTTTTGCATTCTTTATTGTTCTTGTTCTTATTTCTTCTTTCCCAAAACACAAAAAGGCCAAAAATATTTCCGTGTTTCTCTTTGTTCGCCTTTTTAGTTTGCTAGCTCTGGTTAGCTTTACTTGCTATTTTCGGTTTGATATTTGAAAAATCCAATAATATTTTGCTTTGTTTGCTCTTGTTTCAAAAATCGAAAACCCAAAAATATTTGTTGTTCTTCTTTGGTTTTGTAAAGTTTGTTGCAGAGTTCAGTCTCACGTGACTCCATTGGAGCTTGGTATTCACTTCATATTTGATGGGGCCGAGTTGATGAAGTAAAATGACCGGCCAGTTGGAAAACCCCAAGAGAAGGTTTTGATGAATATAGCAACAAGTTTTCCCTTAGTTATGAAACCAAGGTTATCAACCAAGTAGGAGAGAGACAAATGACTGAAGGTGATGCCCACTAGCTGCGTGATGCTCTAACAAGGGCGCCATTCATGATAACTTGTTAGCGCGTCTTCAACCAGTAGCAACGTGGAGCCTGCACACAACACAACCAAATACTTTGCTCCCAACTTACGATGAGGTTGTCAATCTCACCGGTTTGCTTGAAACAAAGGGTATGAGCATATCGAGTGGAAAGTGATAATAGTATGCGAGTAAAGTAAATAGTGCAAGTAAAGTAAATAGGTGATAGCAATATAAAGGAAATAGGACCGAGATCCATAGTTCACTAGTGGTGTCTCTCGAAAAGATAAAATAATACAAGCTGGGTAAACAAATTACAGTTGGGCAATTGATAGAATAAAGACAACATGCATATGATGAGAGGATCACTATGAGATTTACTCTGGGCATTACAACAAGATACATAGACCGCCATCCAACTGCATCTATGACTAATAATCCACTTGTGGCAAATCAATCTGAGAACTCCACAAGTATTAAGTTGCAAACAACAGATAATTGCATTAAGCAAAGTGTGTAATGTAAATAAAGCATATACCCTCGAGCATATGAATGTTGTTTTCCCCCTAGTAGCAATAGCACATCTACAACCTTAGAGGTTTCTGTCACTCCCCCAGATTAAATAGAGGCATGAACTCACTATCGAACATAAATACCCCCTCTTAGAGTCACTAGCAACTACTCGGCCAAGATAGCTACTAACAACGAAGAGCATGCAAGATCATAAACAACATAGAGATAACATAAGATAAATTTCAGTACTTCAACTCAATCATAACACCAATATTCATCGGATCCCAACAAACCAAACATGTAGATTTACATAACGGTGATCTCAATCATGTAAGGCAGCTCATGAGATCTAAACATGAAGCACATGGTGGAGAAGACAACCATCTAGCTACTGCTATGGACCCATAGTCCAAGGTAGACTACTCACTCATCGCTCCGGAGGCAAGCATGGCGATGAAGAAGACCTCTGGTGGCGATTCCCCTCTCCGACAGGGTGCCAGAAAGAGCTTCTGGACACTCCCGATCTTCGGGTCAACGGCAGCGGCGGATCGCGATGTGTTCTGGATAAGTGATCTGGTATTTAGGTTTTTCCCGTCGGGGGGTCTTTATAGGCGAAGGGGCATCATCAGGAGTGGACCGAGGCATCCTCACATGTAGGGGGCGCGGCCTACCCCTGTGCCATGCCACCCTGTTGTGTGGGGCCCTCGTGGCCCCACTCCATCACCTCTTCGGTTCTCTGGAAGCTTTGGTGAAATTCTAGGCGACTGGCTTTGGTTTTGTCCAATTTCGAGAATATTTCCTGTGTAACTTTTCTGAAACACAAAAACAGCAGAAAACAGGAACTGGCACTGTGGCGAATTGTTAATAGGTTGGTTCCAGAAAATGCATAAAAGTGCCACGAAGTGTAACAAAACACTAAGCAAATGGTGTTAAAACAAGCATGGAGCATCAAAAATTATGGATACGTTGGAGACGTATCACCATCCCCAAGCTTAACTCCTGCTCGTCCTCGAGTAGGTAAGTAATAACAAAAGAAATAATTTTTGAAGTGACATGCACCTACACAATCTTGATCATATATGTAAGCGTTGTGCGCTGGGATCAAAAGAACTTAAAACATGGGCGTCAAAGACATAATCTTGATAGAAGAAACTTAGCAACCATGTTATAACATGAAAATGACCACAAACAAAAGATCATGAAAATGAAACAATGAAAGTCAAATGTGTGTTTAAATCATAAGGAAAAACATACAAATGGTTTTCAGCTTGTCCTTCATGGAGAGCAAAACATAAATGCATAGGACACCTTCAAGTTTAAGAGGGCAACTAGATACAAATAATTTGAGAACAGGTGAAACCATGATCATGAATTAAGCAATGAAAACTTTGGGACAATGCACATTATACTCAGAATGACAACTATGCTCTCTTAATGGTGCATAAAGATAGAAGGTGGTGACTCAACATAAAAGTAAAAGAAAGGCCCTTCGCAGAGGGAAGCAGTGATTGCAAGTTTTATAACCTTCAAAAATTATGGTACTTACCGGCTTTGAGCTCTCATTGCCCCCATCATAAGCATCTTGAATGATTAAAGTTAATGCAAGAAAACTTATGCTACATATGCTTGACAAATCATAAGTTGAAAACCTCGTGTCCCATGAATACGAGTACCCAAACCTCATGCTACTTTACTTAGAGTCCCAAGCAAGCTCTTGTCATTGTAATTATACACGTATCATCAAGAACCACCAACGGGGTACCTCTGTGCCCGATGACATGGAACAAGCCCACATCAAAATGATAGGACAAGCAGACCATGAACACCTCGACATCTCTTTTATTTACCATTTGTATAGCTTTTTATTTTGAGACATGTCGTCGAATGTCCACTATGGGCATGCTGCAAATTTCCACCATGAATTATGCATGGCTTAGATTGGCGGCCCAGGCGTTTCTCTAACACATATACAAAATCCATGATCCCGCAAGATTCCCAATTCATTTCACACCGCGAGTATCCATAAACAAAAGATCACGATATCAACTCAAATAAGAAGTGCAATGTTGAAAGCTTGCCCCATGATGGCATGGCTGGGCTAGTTCCCAACTTACAACTTGCAAGCATAACAACTCAGCATAAGAGACCACAATGTCAAATTTTTAAGAATGAGAAAAAGTAAAGTGTGCCTTCCGGTTCGTGAGAGCTTTACTGACCAATTTTCGCATAACACTGGTAAGAGTTTAATTTGAAGAGTAGATAAAAGCAAGTCAAATTTACTTTGGAATAGCAAATTGCTAATAGGTATGTATGGTGGACACTTTGGCAAACTTGGTTTTTAGGAGTTTGATGCACGAGTAGAGCTCATACTCATTACAAGGCAAGGGATAGCAAAAGACTGGGAGCGACCAACTAAGAGAGCAATAACGGCCATAATCATGCAAAGCGACATTAAAATAAGCATAAGATGGCATCAAAAGTCAAAAAATAAATGATCATAGAGGCTATTGGCGACTTTGTAAGAGTTTAACATGTGTGAGCATGCGCCCAGTCAACCCAAATAAAGCATCAAGAGAAGAACCAAAATAATGCTTCCAAATAATTAAACAACGAATGGATTCTTTCAAAGGCTCATTAAGCAATCTCAGTTATTTGAGACAAGTCATGCTACAAAAAAACCACTAAGCATACATCAAAAAGACATCAAGCATGACATGCAAAAGCCTAGGCCGCAGTCTACACAAGCTCCTTCTTGTACCACTTTTTTGCATAAAGCTTTTTCTCTTTTCCAACACCATTCAAACTTTTAATAAACACCTCTTTTGATGAAAACCAATATGACCAGAGGAAAAAATACACCTTGATGAAAATATATACGAAGATCTGAACACAAATCAAGGCAAAAATCGAAAGCTAAATGCAGTTCTAGAAAAGAGAACACTCGTTGGAACGATAGAGTGAAAAAATGGAGTGTTCTTGCAAATGAAAAGCAAGGCAACTTCTCCAAAAGAAATTTGTTGGGGTCCCAACCATTTATTGCAGCAAACTAAACTAAACTAAACTGAAAACTAAAAACAACTGACGCTCAAGAAAAACGCATAATGCATGAAGCAATAAAAATATAGTGTCTTGAAAGGTGACCTGATTTTTGCCGATGAAGAAGAGGTGCCTCGGGGGCATCCCCAAGCTTTGACGCTTTGTACTTCTTGGATATTTCTTGGGTGATGCATGGGAATCCCAAGCTTGAGCTTTTGTCCATTCTTCAACTCATCTCATCACTCTTCGATCCCTACACTTGAAAACTTCCTTCATACAAAACTAACACAAATTCTATTAGCAACATTAGTGTAAGCATAACATAGAGTCAACCCTTTTTGCTTCAGGTTTCAACCTAAAACCACCACATATAAGTATATACTACTGTAGGAACTTCCCTAAAAGTTCCGTGATCAAAAGAACTCAAAAAGAAAGTGATAAAGCGGCAAACACAAATATTGGCAGAAATCTGTCAAAACAGAACAGCTGACAAAGGTCGAATTTTTAGAGGGATTTCTATTGCTCAAATCAAAAAGTGTTCAACTAATGAAAGTTTTGATATAACCTGGGTTATATGCACAAGAAATCACAGGTCCAAAAGATATACAGAGAATTTTCATGAATATTTACGGTGCAGCACTAAAAACAGTTTCAGGACAGCAACATCCCCAAATCTTACCTCGCTCAAATTAGACGCTTCTCTTGGCACAAAAACCATATAAAAAGGATAAGGAGAGGTCATTACAGTAGTAATAACTTCCAAGACTCAAATAAAAGAAAAAGAACTGAATGTAAAAACATTGGGTTATCTCCCAAGAGTGCTTTCTTTAACGCCTTGGAGCTAGGCGCAGAAAATTGCGAATCAAGTAATATCAAGTGATGAAGCATCAAGCTCATAATTTGCTCTAAGAATAGAGTCAAAAATTAATTTATTTATCTTTCTATGGAATTGTTCCATACCTTTCTTTAGTGGGAATTGATATTTGATGGTACCTTCCCTCATATCAATGATGGCACCTACAGTTCGAAGAAAAGGTCTTCCCAAAATAATAGGACATGAAGCATTGCATTCAACATCCATGACAAGAAAATCAACGGGAACAAGGTTATTATTAACCACAATAAGAACATCATTAATTCTTCCCAAAGGTTTCTTCTTAGCAACATCAGCAATATGAACATCATAATAACACTTTTCAAGCGGCGATAAATCAAGCATATCATAAATTTTTCTAGGCATAATAGAAATACTAGCACCTAGATCACATAAAGCATGGCAATCAAAACCATTAACATGCATATCAATGATGGGTTCCCAACCATCTTCTAACTTCTTGGGAATAGAAGCTTTTTGCTTCAACTTTTCATCCCTAATTTTCATGAGAGCATTGGTAATATGCTTAGTAAAAGCAACATTTAAAGAACTAGCATTGGGAGTCAAAGCAAGCTTTTGCAAGAACAAAATAACTTCAGATATATTGCAGCCATCAAC